>OX421499.1:17547885-17580561 GCA_949126835.1 Anisus vortex
AATGGGTTGCCTGGGCGAACCAGGAAAAACCAGTAGCTTAACATAATTAAAAACAAAAATTCAAAATGCAAAACTAAACTCGGACCACGGATGAGCGTAGGAAGCAATAATCTTCTTTATAGAACAAACAAACATTTTATGATTACATTTGAAACCTATTGCTTAAATTAAACTGGCCCAAAAAAACAATGTTTTTGATGAAATCCTTTATATACAATGGGAGATATTGCTGCTGAGAGTTAACACCCTTGCAATACGGCCCATTGTATATGCAATACCCTCCAAAAAATTACGTTCTTTGCCAGGTTCAAAGAAAGAGAGTTAAAAAAGAGATATCTGACTTTTAATAAATGCACACCAAAAAGTGTAATGAAAAAAAAGAACAGCAAAATTAACATCTGATTTTGGGTGGTTTAAATACAATATTTTAATGTTAATACTTCACATTTATGGTAATTTATGTCTAAACATTATAATTTGGTAGTCAAGATGAGGATCTATCACATGCATTTATTAATTAATTAACTGAGATGTCCTTTAATTTTTTAGTCTGAAGAATTTGTCGAACATTATCTTTAAATGGAATAGATATAAAGTAATCAAACAAACTGTGTAGTTAATGTAATGTTTGAAAGTATACATATTAATTCTTTAGCCGTATAATATTTATATAATTTTCAAATACATTTTACAGTTTCATCATTTTAAAGTTATAAGTTGTAGACTTAGTCTTTTATTCTTTTATAAAAGAAAAAGAAATTTATCCGAAATATTAGGGGAGAAAAACGGGTTAATTATCTCCCTTTAATTAAAACACTTCTCTAAATTTGATTGAATAGTAATTGCAAAAAAGTTGTGTTTTGTAATATAACAAATATTACTGACTAATTTATTTTTTTAATCCAACATTATAGTATTCATTACACAATTCAATTATTACAAGATTAAAATAATGTGTAAAGATTAACGAAAACAATTTCTAAAATAAATTGTTTTCGTTGACATTCTTTACATCCAATTATTGTTATGTATTAGCCTTTCAGCGATTTGACTCTTAACTACTCACAAAGAAAGAAAAAAAAACACAAAAAGATAAGTTAATAGTTTTATAAATGATTTTTTAAAGCGCTAATTACTTTGATTAACTATGACGGTTGGCCAAATTAAATATATACGTATAAAAAAACGGTTGTTATAATGAAATTTATTAAGAATATCAGTTAATTAAACGTTATTTATTAAATGCATGCAAATATGGGTTATGGATAGATAAAAAAGAGCATAAAATTATTCACTAAATGTTCTCCTATTCTGGCATTAAAAAAAAAAGTAGAAGTCAAAAGTATAAGCCTCAGTTCCATAGAACTTCAAGGGTGCTATCTACTATAAGCTAACAGTTAAAGCCTCAGTTCCATAGAACATCAAGGGTGCTATCTACTATAAGCTAACAGTAGAAGCCTCAGTTCCATAGAACATCAAGGGTGCTATCTACTATAAGCTAACAGTTAAAGCCTCAGTTCCATAGAACATCAAGGGTGCTATCTACTATAAGGTAACAGTAGAAGCCTCAGTTCCATAGAACATCAAGGGTGCTATCTACTATAAGCTAACAGTAGAAGCCTCAGTTCCATAGAACATCAAGGGTGCTATCTACTATAAGCTAACAGTTAAAGCCTCAGTTCCATAGAACATCAAGGGTGCTATCTACTATAAGCTAACAGTAGAAGCCTCAGTTCCATAGAACATCAAGGGTGCTATCTACTATAAGCTAACAGTAGAAGCCTCAGTTCCATAGAACATCAAGGGTGCTATCTACTATAAGCTAACAGTTAAAGCCTCAGTTCCATAGAACATCAAGGGTGCTATCTACTATAAGCTAACAGTAGAAGCCTCAGTTCCATAGAACATCAAGGGTGCTATCTACTATAAGCTAACAGTAGAAGCCTCAGTTCCATAGAACATCAAGGATGCTATCTACTATAAGCTAACAGTAGAAGCCTCGGTTTCATAGAACATCAACAGTTCTATCTACTATAAGCTAACAGTAGAAGTCTCGGTTTCATAGAACATCAAGAGTCCTATCTTCTAAAAGCTAACAGTAGAAATTTCGGTTTTATAGAACATCGAGGGTTCTATCTACTATAAGTTAATCTAATAGACTGTGTGGGTGCCAGGAAGGAAATAAAAGGGATCGATGCCCTCCCTACCCAATCTGGCTCATGTTGCCAGTTAGTTCAACAAAACACTGGGCCAGTTTGTTTTCTGACTGACTACATTCACTTATTAACTCCTTGGCAACGAAAAGTTGTCGAACTGTTTCTCAACCTTCGGTCTGAGTCGTAATATGTTAAATACCAACTGATCAAATTTCTATTTTAACTGTATATAACAACATATTTAAACATATTTAACAATGTTCCGTTAGTAAAATCTCTGTTAATATAAATACATCTAAGGAGTAATGCGCCCAAAATCACACAATGCTTTTAAAATCTTGAGAACAGTTATCAAATTGAGGGTTCAAGTCGGATATCAACGAAGTGTTTTTAACAACTCCCTTGGCATGGAGAGGAAGTGGAGATGTTTACCTAAACAATTGTATGACAAAGTCCAAGTTACATTTGAATGCGGAAATAAGATCATTAAGCTATTCAATAGTTGATGTTTTCCTTGTAGAAGAGTATTAAAAGAATTTAGGTGGACAATAATTATATTCAGCAAAAATGCAAAGTCTTCAAACTCTGGGATACATTATGACTTACTTGTGCAGAAGGGTTGTATTTCTTTCTTCAAATCAAACACACTATTTTTTCAACATTTGGGCATGAGCAACAGTGTTACTTCTGCATAAAATGTTCCGTTATTAAAAGCTACAAAAGACTTGGCCTTCAGTGCTTTAGTTTGTTATTTACTTTCAGTTTCGTTGCCAAAAGGAAATGAAGCTTACTAAACTTCTACACTATTCCAAAAGACCCACCCTTTTCTAAAACCATGAGTTTGATTGTTGGTGATTTTTGGAATAAGGAAAATGTTTGAAAATTTGCAATTCAATTAATTTGAGTAAAAAAAATAATCTAACATTGTTTTTGAATTAAGATTATTATACCTTTTTAAAATATTTTCGTTTAATTTTTGTATATAGCGTTAATTATTAATGGACATTTTATCCCGTTCTAAAATGTCTGATATAGGCCTATCCCCTACATTGCACTAATTGCTACCCCCAATCTTGCACTTTTTGTTGCAATATGTTGAAATGTTCGTTTTTTTCACAGATTCATCTTAAGACCATACAATGTTTAAGGAGCGGAATGCGCATGATATTAATTAATTCAATTCAATCACAAAACAATTCTTGAAATGCCTTGCTAACACTATTTAGTCTTAGATATTGTGTTTCTTTTGTTTCTAAATACCAACTATGGCTTGCGATAAAAACAACATCAAACCAATTGTTAAGCTACAGTTACAATTAACATGAATCTTTTTACTTGTCGGCCTATCTTTTAGATGTTCTATCCTCTTTGATGTAAGCAATAGAGAGACGCAAACTAGCCATTCCCTGTGACCCTGAACAATTATTCGGCTAGACACCGCGTCTGTGCTTTATTATTAACGGCACTATTAAATTCACATTCTTTTGATTGGTGCTACGCGAAACCTTTCAATACAGACATTTTTTTACAAGTTACCATTATATGCCTCTTCATATGCTTCGTAGCGGTCAACGATAATTGGAAATTTGATTATCACTATTAAAAATTAAAAGCTATTATCGGTTTTAATCAATTAGCCCAGATTTAATTTTTAATTCTAAAGAATTTTATGGTAAAGTGTACAAAATCACATTGTATTCACACAAATCAACCCCTTTAATGCCCTGCAAACACTAATTAAGTTTAAACTTTAAGCTACTTTCCAAATGTAGCCTACCTACAAAACTACGCACATTAAACATTTTCGGCCTGTGAGTTACTTGTGATATTGCCCGGGGGGGGGGGGGGGGGAGAGAAACCGAAATCCGGTTTTTAACCGGTTTTATAGAACCGAAAACCGGTTTTGAAAAAAAAAAAACGGTTTTAACATCCCTAGTTTTTACACAGAAAATTAGTGTGCCTATTAGTTAAGATTTAGAGTTACATTTTGA
Source organism: Anisus vortex (assembly GCA_949126835.1). Lineage (NCBI taxonomy): Eukaryota > Metazoa > Mollusca > Gastropoda > Planorbidae > Anisus > Anisus vortex. The sequence continues at coordinate 17,552,033 of OX421499.1, forward strand.
TAATAGTTTTTATGATTGTAAGTTGCACTTTCAGGCAACCAATTTCATGCCCGAATTCTACCTTCTCACCATTAATAAGAACATTGTTCGTCTAAGTATAGTCAAAACTTCATCTCCATTTCTTTAGACCCACAAATAAATTATATCTTACGTAGGACATTTTCTTACAATTTCAGGTTGTTACAAAGTCTCCAGTGTGAGAATCACTGACGTACTTTGACTTCATACACTATTCAAATCTAATCAAGCCACAAATCGTTCCAGGGACCTACTTGTTCGAGGGCAGGGGATTCCCTCCGGCGTAATCATTCCTTGGATACACAAATAGCGTGATACATGTGTCTTGGTTACCGATAGTAATTTTGTTAATGGCACCGTGCATTGCGCAACCAAGAGGTGTGAGACAAATGTATACAATGAATTGTACACAATAAGAACCCAATCCAAACAACAACCTTAGCAATTACTGTAGTAGAAACATTATGAAACTTGATAGTAAACGTGACTTAAATAAGTACGTGTTGTATCAGTGGTGATAAATCGAGGTGATGTGCTGCTAGACCATCATTGTAAATCAAAATAAAGTATCCCGTCAGACCAAATTGATCATAGGGCCGGTGAACCATGTTCAGTGGCCACGGCTTACTAGGGGATGTGTTGCCAGCACAATGTCCAGCCGCTTTTACTTTCCCCAGCTAATGTCAGGTACCCATCAGAGCTAGGTAGACCCAGGGAAACCCTCGAGTCCAAAGGAAAATCCTAGCCTACACCAGGATTGGAACCCAGGACCTTCGGTACGCCAGTCGAACGCGCTGCCGCTTTTGACAAGCTCACAATTGTAGACTTTGGGCTTGACCTTTTTTTATGGACCGATTTAGTGTCCAAGCAAAATTTAGCTTACAAAATGTATGCCAAGTAAATCCCTTTTTTTGATATTGTTAACTACATTGGTCATTATACTATGTGTTGTCAAAGATTATTAGCAAATTGCTTTGCTTATTTCTGGGCACTAAACATTATAGAGATGGTTGTCAAATAATCAGTGGCGTATTTAGGCATGTTCCACATGTTTCATTGGAACAGGGGCCTCCACACAAAAGAGGTCCCCCACATATCACAAAAATATTTTTTAGGGACATCCCCATTCTTTCGTTGGAAATGTAAAATAAAATTTAGTTATTCCCCCTACAATTTTAAGCGCCCCAGTACACCCAAGCTAAGCTTGATTTTATGATTTTACAGAATGTGATATGTATTAACGGCATTTTTTCTGAGGTATGTGGAAGGCAGGCGAGGCCACCCGACATACATTTGGGAATAGGGCCCCCACAATCCTAATTATGGCCCTGCTTATAATAGTTGATGCCGTTTATAATAGCTAACGTATTATATATATTACAATATATAGAGGAAATATAGTAGCATGATTAAGAGTTTGTCAGTCCAAGGGGACATATAAATATATAATAAAAGTTTATTAGAACTGTATTTGTTACTGTTCATTTACCCAATGTGAAAACAATAGAATTTAGATTGAGACTATTATTTTTGCGTCCGGTAAAATAGAAAGCCTAGATAGAGCTATTTATATCAAATACGTAGATATTAAATTCTACATTTCTAGAAAGAAAGACAGAGAGTGAGAGGTAGGCCTAGATAGAAAAAAGTAGATAAATAGATAAATAGATAGATAGATAGATAAATAGATAAAAAGATAAATAGATAAATAGATAAATAGATAAATAGATAAATAGATAAATAGATAAATAGATAAATAGATAAATAGATAAATAGATAAATAGATAAATAGATAAATAGATAAATAGATAAATAGATAAATAGATAAATAGATAAATAGATAAATAGATAAATAGATAAATAGATAAATAGATAAATAGATAAATAGATAAATAGATAAATAGATAAATAGATGAATAGATAAATAGATAGATAGATACAATAAAGTGAGACGGAAGATTTATTTGAAATAGCTGGATAAATAGATAAATAAACATATGGATGGATAGAGAGACAGACAAAAAGACAGAAAAAAATAAATAGATCAACAAACAGAAAGACAAACAGACGACATATTATATAGATAGGTAGACATATATATATATAAAGATAGACAGATTGATATAGAGAGATAGACAAATAGACCGACATATAAAAAGAAAGATTGATAGATAGACAGATAGACAGATAGATAGATTGATAGACAGACAGATAAACATATAGATGATATAGAACGTGAGAGAAGATTAATAGAAATAATACATAGAGATAGATAGGTACATTGATACGATAAATCGAATTATAGAAAGAGATAAATTGATAGATTTATAGACAGTTCTACATAGATTTAATAACATTAAACTACACATCTATTCACACAAACATTACATTTATTCACACAAACTTTGCATCTTTTCACACAAACTTGACATCTTTTCACACAAACTTTACATCTATTCACACAAACTTTTCATCTATTCACACAAACTTTACATCTATTCACACAAACTTTTCATCTATTCACACAAACTTTACATCTATTCACACAAACTTTACTCTCTGCAATATAATCATTAAATCTCTGTACAGATCTAGCTCTAGATCTAATTCATTAAAACAACAATGTAAAAAGAAGGAAAAAAGAAAAAGGTGTTAATTGCTAACACTAGGCTACCTGTAGGGTTCTTTATCCTTGGCCAATAATCCATAATCCAAGCACATTTAAAAAGCACCATTTATATGTGGACACACTGAAAGCACAATAAATTCAGTAAATCTAATACATCACACGGAATAATAAAAGATGTATTTTAGATTTAGCACTATTTTATACTGCATATACAACAAGTATACACTGCTTTCCTTGAATAAAATAATATTTTTCCATGTGTCCCTGTTCAGTGTTTTTGAACTACAGAATAAACTTTTGTCAGTATGATACAAGACAATCAATCCTCGTACTCAAGACACATGATTATAATTAACGCGTCACATTTACGTCATCAAAAACTGTCTCGAGCCGGTGACAACGCATGCGTCACACACACGCATATATAGACGCAGATCCACGTGCTACTATAAACTACACATAAAAACAGCACGTGTGTAACACATCGGTACACAGTAGGTACACATTTACCAACTACACGCTTGAATGACTTTTCATTTAAGATCGGAACGGAATTCTGAAGAAAAAAAAAAGTTTTATTCATCCAGTCCAAATAGTTAAAAATTCAGAGATTACTACGGTCTACTTTTTAAACTTTAGAAAACATTAAAAAGGGGAGGGGAATCGTAGAGCGCGCTAGCTGAACAAGCAGGCGATTTGTGGCAGACGATATATTCTCATTCCCCATATATTTTAAACTGCATTATAAAATTGAGAGAGTTGTTGGGTAGGTGGGGTCGGGAAGGGAGTGGGTGGGAGGGGGAGGGGGTGACCCTGGCCAAAAGTTGAACGGAATGAAAAATAAAATAAACCAAGATAAATAATTGTCTCGTTTTATTTTTTTAATTTTTCAAAAGCAGATGCCCGCAGCCGAGCCATGAATTAAGAAGGAAGGAATTAGAACACGTGGTTGGACTAATGCATTGTGGGGGGCGAGTGAATGTATGTAAGTATATATTATATGTGTGTATGTGTGTGTTTGGTGAGAGTGGTGGGGAATTCCTACGTCAATAGTGACGAGCTATTATAAATTATTATTGTTTATCTATTGGTTCGCTTTCCATTCACATGATGACGCGTTCTAATCTGCACATGGCCATTTATTTAGTCCTTACATAGACAATTTAGTCATTACATAGACAAGTGTGTCATTACATAGACAATTTAGTCCTTACATAGACAATTTAGTCCTTACATAGACAATTTAGTCCTTACATAGACAATTTAGTCCTTACATAGACAATTTAGTCCTTACATAGACAATTTAGTCCTTACATAGACAATTTAGTCCTTACATAGACAATTTAGTCCTTACATAGACAATTTAGTCCTTACATAGACAATTTAGTCCTTACATAGACAATTTAGTCCTTACATAGACAATTTAGTCCTTACATAGACAATTTAGTCCTTACATAGACAATTTAGTCCTTACATAGACAATTTAGTCCTTACATAGACAATTTAGTCCTTACATAGACAATTTAGTCCTTACATAGACAATTTATTCCTTACATAGACAATTTATTCCTTACATAGACAATTTATTCCTTACATAGACAATTTATTCCTTACATAGACAATTTATTCCTTACATAGGCAATTTATTCCTTACATAGACAATTTATTCCTTTCATAGACAATTTAGTCCTTACATAGACAATTTAGCCATTACATAGACAATTTATTCCTTTCATAGACAATTTATTCCTTTCATAGACAATTTAGTCCTTACATAGACAATTTAGTCCTTACATAGACAATTTAGTCAGTCCATAGACAATTTATTCCTTACATAGACAATTTAGTCAGTCCATAGACAATTTATTCCTTACATAGACAATTTTCCTTATTTTCCTTTTTTTCCCCCATCTACCCAAGTTTTAGTGCTTCGCACTTGAGTTATCAAAACAAACATTCTGATTGGCTGTCCTTCATGCATGCCCAAAAAGGGATCAATTGTTTAATACCATATTGTAGTAAAGCTACGATGGCTATATCGAACACATGGCCATCAAAATTAAATAAAGGCTTTTAAAGGAGAAACTACATGTAACACTACACCAGGGAGGTAAAATCTCTAAGTCACCATATTAGGGTTTGACCCAACTGTGCTCTACTATATCAGAAGCATACAACTTGGGCCACTATATCAGAATCATAAGACTTAGGCCACTACATTAGTAGCGCAAAACTTGAGCCACTAGATCAGGAGCAAAAGACTTAGGCCGCTACATTAGTATCGCAAATCTTGGGCCACTATATCAGGAGCATACCACTTGGGCCACTATATCAAGAGCCTAGCAGCTCTCTATGCCTATAGTATACTCCCTTCTATAATAAAATCTAGGAATAAACTTAAAACTTATGTTTTTTTATAATATAATATTAGGTTTGCCAAACAAAAACTAGAATTTTAGCCTTTGATATCAACACCATATAGAGTCTAGTTGAAACGTGAATTTAGATTAGTTAAATACATATTTATTTATTATCAAGATTTTTTTAATCCACGGTTTTAGAAAGAAAAAAAATGGAGGGGTGGGGTTTCTGGTTGATTTCGGGACAAGGGTAGCCTAATGTGCCCGCCCCCTTCTTCCCCCCCTCCCCCACACACTCCAACCCGTGGCCACGCATATGATTCAGATTCATAACATAACATTATTAATTCAAGAGTTTTTAAGCCCCTCCCCTCCTCTCCCAGATTTCACAGCACAAAGACATTTGTGCACTTTTAGCGTTTCTTGGTGACGATGAATTGTCGATGACATCATGTTTACGTCATTGACTTTCTGTTTACAACTTGTTTTTCTGAGCATTTATAATATATGCAAATGTATTCAATAACTTTACTAATTTAATTTACATATATTTACATGGATAGTTTTTTTGGCGAGGCGAATATGGAGTCTACACTCAGGGGAGAAAATAACTGGGCCAACAAAAAGGACCGATTTGTGTGTTTTTAAATAATTAAACCGTTACACTGTTTCGTTCTGATCTTAGGTGTTACAACTTTATATCTTTGATGTTAAACCTTTATGATATTTGATGTTACACCGATCTGCTCTTAGATGTTACACCGTACTGATCTTAGATGTTACACCGATCTGATCTTAGAAGTTATACCATTCTGATCTTAGATGTTACACTGTACTGGTCTTAGATGTTACACCGTACTGATCTTAGATGTTACACCGTACTGATGTCAAATGTTACACCGTACTGATCTTAGATGTTACACCGTACTGATGTCAGATGTTACACCGTACTGATCTTAGATGTTACACCGTACTGATGTCAGATGTTACACCGTACTGATCTTAGATGTTACACCGTACTGATGTCAGATGTTACACCGTACTGATCTTAGATGTTACACCGTACTGATCTTAGATTTTACACCGTACTGATCGTAGATTTTACACCGTACTGATGTTGTTTTTATCGCAAGCCATAGTTGGTATTTGGAGAAAAAAGAAAGTCAATATCTAAGACAATTTAGATTCTAGTGTTAGCAAGGCATTTCAAGAATTGTTTAGTGCGAATCCAACTTTTTTTTCCATTTCCATCAAAAAACAACAAAAAAACTCAAAAAATCAAAACCGGTTAAAGCAAAACCGGTTTTCGTTTAACATCTCTAACCTGAATCGAACTTAGATTAAATAAGGGCTTCCGTATAAACAGATCCTGCACCACATAACATACACATTTGCCTAGAAGAAAATTCTACTGTTTGTGATACATAATAGATCTATATATATATATATATATATATATATATATAATATCGCCGTTATAGGCCTTGGGTATAAGAAAACACGCTAATGATTATGCGAAAATCCAAAAAATAATTAATTTTAGTTCTGCTATTTAAAATGTGCATTAAATAAATTGACTTAAAACAAAGGCGTCTTACAACAAAATTAACAAATTGTCAACCGGTAAGTTGATCATGTTTTTTTACAATAAGTTGACCAAAAGCTGTCTTACAATAAGTTGGCCAAGTTGTCTTACAATAAGTTCATCATGGTGTGTTACAATAAGTTGAAAATAATGTTACAATAAGTTGATTAAGGTGTGCTACAATAAGTTGGTCAAGGTGTGTTGCAATAATTGTTACATAAGATGATCATTATTTGTTAAAACAAAGACTATACTGAGATGGACCTGTTGATCTATTTTTAGACCTTAAGTGTTGTTGTTTTTCCGTGCGCAGCCAATAAAGTTGACCTCCCTAACTTGCCTAAAGACTTCCGCTGTATACAACTTTCGATTTAATTCCTAATTTTCCATTGAGAAAAGCATAGCAAATTATTAAACCGGCCTTGTAGAAGAACGGGTGCGATTAAAAATTCCGAAACAGGGTGTTTCAAGTTATCAAATAGCAGAAATATTAAAGCAAGCGGTCCATCTTATTATAGTCTTTGGTTATAATATGTTGAACAAAGTGTCTTACAGTCACTTAACAAAGTGTTTTACAATAAGTTGACCAATATGGTTTAAAAGTAGCTTGCATGACTAATGAACAACAATATTTATATGAGAATTTACAATGATACAGGAAAATCAGATGAACGACGTCTGTCATTACAACAAATTGACGAAAGGCTCTTATAAACTTACATATTTAAAAAAATAATTTAAAAAAACATCCTTTTTTTATCCGACTCCCGACTCAAAATGCGTTATTATAACAATCGATATGTGTTGAATCAGGGTAGGGTTGGGGAAGGGGTAGGAGAGGGTTTACAACAACATAATGATATGTCTTGAACAGCGAGTCTATCTCTTACACCGACAAGACGCAGTGATGTACAAGACATATTGACAAATAAAAGCACAAACATGAGACAATAACACTCACTTCACACATACGATGAAATTTATATCTAGTATAAACAGAGACGGTCACTTGATGGCTACTAGGAAAGCGTTGCGAACGATAGCTTACTCCACATACGCCACATTAGCCACATAGAAAGGTTTTCCACACACACCTCATTACCCACATCGTCTATATCACATACATGGATGCGGTTGGGGGGTGGGGTGGGGCGCTGCGCCCCAAATGCCCATTTTCCGCAAAAGTGGTGCCTTTTTAAGAATAAAAAAGTGAACTCTTTTTAAGGAAAAAGAGAGGCTTTTATAATAACAAAATGTATGGTCTTTTCAGTAAGTAAAAGTATGGCCATTTCAATAACAATAAGTATGGTCTTTTCAATAACAAAAAGTATGGCCTTTTCAATAGCATAAAGTATGGCCTTTTACAAAAACATAACGTTCTGCCTTTTCAAGAATAATAAGTGGGTCGATTTATAGAAAAAAATGGGGCCTCTTTAAATAGTTTTTTTTTTCTTTCACTAACTCTTTTTTATCATCTTTCATTATCTCTTGTTCTTTTCTTCCATTAACTCTTGGTCTTTTCTTCCATTTACTCTTGGTCTTTTCTTCCATTAACTCTTGGTCTTTTCTTCCATTAACTCTTGGCCTTTTCTTCCATTAACTCTTGGTCTTTTCTTCCATTAACTCTTGGTCTTTTCTTCCATTAACTCTTGCCTAACTTCCATTAAATCTTGGTCTTTTCTTCTATTAACTCTTGGTCTTTTCTGCCATTAACTCTTGGTCTTTTCTTCTATTAACACTTGGTCTTTACTTCCATTAACTCTTGGACTTTTCTTCCATTTACTCTTGGTCTTTTCTTCCATTAACTCTTGGTCTTTTCTTCCATTAACTCTTGGTCTTTTCTTCCATTAACTCTTGGCCTTTTCTTCCATTAACTCTTGGTCTTTTCTTCCATTAACTCTTGGTCTTTTCTTCCATTAACTCTTGCCTAACTTCCATTAACTCTTGGTCTTTTCTTCTATAAACTCTTGGTCTTTTCTGCCATTAACTCTTGGTCTTTTCTTCCATTAATTCTTAGTCTTTTCTTCCACTAATTCTTGTTTTTTTCTTCCATTAAGAAGACACGGTAGCCATGGTCCAGAGAATGGGAGAAACGGGAAGGTTAACCACGATCCTCCTTCGGAAATTAATCGTGCGTCTCTCCACAGCGCCGTATAGAAACCATCGTGGGATGCACAGTCGATAGCACACGATTTGGTGGTTTGACCGGCGTCCCCTGCGGTGTGCTGCTCCGAACCGGCATCGCTGGAGTCAACAGATCGTCACCGAGTGGCTGGGCTCCGGCAGGGTTGTCGCAAAGATCGGCGCCTGGTCTGAGGGAAAAGCGTCAACTGGTTTGCTGGTAGATGGATGCACATAAGCGGGTGTTGAAAACGAGATAAACGGACTGTGAAAAGTAAGGCGTGGGGTGGGCAATGAAGGGTATCGCCTCTAGGAATGCCTTAAAAAATAAGAGATTGCAAAATTATGACTGGGTAAAACTAAATCTACTATGGTGCCGCCACTGGACATACACGTATGTTCTAATAAATGCAGATAGTTCCAGAATTGTTCGTTTTTATTTTATTTTAGTCAATGAGAAAAAGAAAAGTTGTGTGAGAGACGCCGATGGCCTTTCGACCCAATTGACCCCATCCTGGGTTAGGCCTGATACGCTCGGTCCTATTCGCAAATATACCTTTCGGGTTTTGCGTTGGGGCATGGCCCGCAGCCTCGCTGAACACTCACTGAGGGCGAATCTACAACAGAGAGCGGCTTACACATTCGTGGGAAAGCTATAATTTAACTACACCAGGGGTAAGCAAACTTTTGATAATAGAGTTCCAACGGTATGATTTCTCATTCAAAAATCAACAAGCTCTACCAAGTTTTTATAATTGGAGGATAATTTAAATAGCGAAGTAGGATGACCAAGGCCAAATTTCATTACAGAGAAACCATGCAGAAGTAAAAAAAAAATGACAAATATTAACTTTCATCTAAGGCTTCCCTGAGACTCGGATAACTTTCCCAAGCAGCTTCCTTCCAGTTTTACCCGCTGGTAAGGCACGGGGGCCCAGCGGCTGTGCGTTCGACTGGCGATCCGAAGGTTATGGGTTTGAATCCTGGTGGTGGATGAGATCGTTTCCAGGACTTGAGGGTGTCCCTGAGTCTGCGAAGCTCTGATGGGTACCTGACACTAGTTGGGGTAAAGTAAAGGCGGCTGGGTCATTGTGACGGCCACACATCCCCTCGTATGCCGTGGCCACAGAAACTGGTGAACATTGCTTCACCAGCCCTATGATTAGTTTGGTCCGAAGGTTACTTTACTTTTTAAATGCAAGCTTCAGGCTGAGGGGGGGGGGGGGTACGTTTATGACACTTTTTTTATTCTATACCGGCCAAAACGTCGTAAACTTTAACCACATAACAAGTATGGAATACCATACAGAGCAATCAAATTTTGTAATGCATTGGTTGCCATGGCAACGGCCGCCATATTGTGGATTTTATGGGACTACATGACCTGCCAGACGACTATGTAAACGCTATGTCACTATACAAGTCCTGCCAGATCAGGGCCGGACTTAGACTTGATAAGGCCCTAAGCTATTTAAGATATTATGAGACCCTCTATAAGTCCAGATATTATGTTAGTTCCAAATACGATTTTCGGATATCTAGAGTCTAGAGGGTTAAACTGAAATGTTGATTGCACACATTTTATTAAATATTACCCTATACAGATCCTAATGTGTCAGACTATCATGTTCCGCTGTACCATAGGCTTGACTACGTTTAACATATTGATGAAAAAGCTTGACTTCTCTTATAAGATTAATGTCCACATCATGAAGATATGTTTGGCATAAAGCACTAACTTCTTCACGAATCTCTTCTTCTGTAGCTTCTAATTTTGTTAAGAATGTAAACGTTTTTTGTTAGCATCATTCATTGTATAACCTACTGAGGCCCTCTATGCCAGGCTTGACTCTAATGCATCCATCATTTTGATTCTGAACTTGTCTCTTAGCTCAAGGTGCTCATCCTTTTTCGGATCACCGCCCCCTTTAACATTTTTTTTCTCCGCTAACCGCCCCAAACGTTTTTTTTAGTGCCCACTCGCCCACCCCTCTGGAAGTTAAAGTGTCAATATAGTTTCCGCAATGTTTCTAACGCCTCTAGATTTGTGTGCTTATTTATCATCTTTAAAAAACTGAAAAGGATACATATTGTAAGAATTAATAGATCTTATTACCTAAACAAGAGGCTTAAAAAATAAATATTAATGTGAATCGTCTGCCTGGTGTGATTTTAGTAGTTTGTCTATATATTTGTTTCAATGTTGGTTTCAAAAGCCTTAGGTCTCCACGCTTCACTATTTGCAGGTTGTTTTTCTTTTTTGACAACAAAATGGTATTAGCATATAATCCACTTCCCACAAAAGATGGTGATAAAAATGCAATACAAACATAATAGACATCAAATACATCTGGAACAGATCACTTTTTTTTAACTACAACAGCAATACACGATACGTCATAATGGTCTAAATGGGCAAATTAAAATTTTTTTTTAAACTCAAATCAACGTAAGTTAAAAGTAAAGCTTGATTGTCTGGTAGCGTGGACTCATCAGGTTATGAAGAAAATTGTGATGTCTTTAAGAAATCTCACAATGTACTCTAAATTAGGGATCGGTAACCAAAGGCACGCGTGCCATACTTGGCACGCAGAGCGATTTTCAATGGCATGCGTAAGACATCCAAAAGGTTTTTTATTTATAACAACAACAACATTTTACGGTTCTGAATGAGGACTACTGAACGTTGAAACCGATTTTTCTGACACATTTCAGTTAGTTGAGCGTGCAATTACAAGGACCACTGGAATGGATTTGCATTGAAACTAGACATATCTTGCCGAGAAATCAATGTCAAAACTTTTAAACTACATGTACATCCCTATGTTAAAGAATATATTAAAATAGATACTTGGGCTTTTTGAGAAGTGCATCGATGCACTCAAAGCCTCAAAGTTTTTCTAATCAAAAGCAAGACGTTCAAATTGATGGACACATTTTTTCATACCACACCAAACCTAACTGATTTTATATTACTACAAACTTCTTAGATGTAGATCTTTTTTAAGAGGAGGAATAGTGACGATTTTAAAATGGAGCAAGTTAAATTTTTAAACATTTAAAAAATGGGCATCCAAATGTGTCCATTTTGGAAAAAAATCTGGAAGGAACCTGCTTAGGAAAGTCATTTGCTATTCTCAACTGCTAGGCATTTGCTCTGATTTCAGCTTCGGTTCAAATTACACATGTGTAGGGCCTACAAATATTATCGCACATTAAATTTGTTTTCAGCATTCAAAAAGGTCACCTACACTTTACCGCTCATTAATTGATACAGACTAATAACATTTAAACGAGATTTTATGATCTTCGTCTTTAATGGGAGATATTGCTGCTGAGAGTTAACACCCTTGCCCCTTTTACTAGTCAATCTTTTATGACTGACTTGTAAATTACAAGTCAGTCATAAAAGATTGACTTGTAAAAGGGGCAAGGGTGTTAACTCTCAGCAGCAATACGGCCCATTAAACATAAATATAATTAATTCTAAAACAAATGTATTTGTATTATTAATTTAGAAATATAAGAGTCTGATTTAATAAGACTATATTATATAATTTCTGTAATTATTAATGTTAAAAATATAAACTCCTTAATGGAAAGACAATTAAAGCAGGAAATGCTTTTCTTACAACTGTTTAACGTAAATCATATCATCATATATATAAATCTCAAAAGGAATATGTATGTATGTGGCTGGCTGGCTGGCTGGCTGGGTATGTATATACCGCATAATCTTTTTAAATACTGGACATAAAAACGTGAAATTTGCTACAAATATTCTTTGCGTTACGGCGGTGAACACTGTCAAGGTTTAAAAAAAATTAAAATGACCGCAGTGGTCAGTTTGGTCAAAAAACGCGAATAAAACACATCTTTTGATTCACATTGACTTTGCCAGTACAACTTTTTATAGTTTTTCGTCACAAAGTTAGAAAAAAAAAAGGATGCGCTGAGATTATTTTTATGACGTCATCAAAGTTTGCGCATGGATTTTTTAGCAATGAAGGGACATTTTTGATTCATGTTTAAATTGACGTCATCAAACTATGTGCATGGATTTTTATCTCAATGATGGGAACAAATTTTCTTCATGTTTAAATTGCCTACGTGCCGTAAACAACATAAATTCTTTACACTACCAATACTGTAGTTGATTTTCTTAATCTATCACTACTTTAATACTTTACACTGTTAATACATGACTTAAAGCTAATTAATAATTTAAAACTTTACAAACATAGGACAAAGCAAATAGATTTAGCATTTTTTTTCTGTTTCGGGAAGTAATACCGACGCATTACTAAGCTTATTTAAACGCAGTGGTCCTGGTTACACTCTATATTTAAGCTTATAATTATATGGCGTCATCAAATTTTGCGTATTTATGCGTTTAAGAAGGGAACCAAATTTTGGTTTTATTAAGACTATTGTTTATAACTCCATGGGTTATTTTATCCAGTTCCGAGAACTGGGCACCTTTAGGCTTATCGCCTAGGTAACGGCCATTGTTTAAATTACCGGGCAATGTTTATATATCATATATATATATATATATATATGTATGTATGTGGCTGGCTGGCTGGCTGGGTATGTACATACCGCATAATCTTTTTAAATACTGGACATAAAAACGTGAAATTTGCTACAAATATTCTTTGCGTTACGGCGGTGAACACTGTCAAGGTTTAAAAAAAATTTAAATGACCGCAGTGGTCAGTTTGGTCAAAAAACGCGAATAAAACGACATATTTTGGGTTCATGTTGAATTTGCCGTTCCAACTTTTTATAGTTTTTCGATCGATCGCGCTAAAAAAATAAGACAAAAGGACGCGCAGAGATTATTTTTATATGACGTCATCAAAATTTGCGCAGGGATAGCTGGCTGTCTTTTTTTTATGGCGTCATCGAGTTTTGCGTAATCATTTTAATTAACTTCGCTTCAACGTTTGCTAATGTACTTTATGAATGAATAGAAAAAAATATATTCACGTTTTAATTTGCGTCGTAATTTATAGCGGGATATTTTAAAATTGTTATAATGGGTAATGATTAATGGTTTTAATGGGTAACTTACGTTGTATCTGGCAAATAAAAAAATCCTTCACGTTTTTATTCGTGTTGTATATGTCCACAGAATAGGTATAAAACAGAATGCGCAATCGCATTTTATTTCTGTTTTGGGCAGTAATACCGACGCCATACTAAGCTTATTTAAACGCAGCGGTCCTGGTTACACTCTATATATATGCTTATTTAGCCTGCAACGTCCTTTTATTCAAATCTACAAGTTCGAACACCCAAAGCTAATAGTTCAGGCAAAATGTGCATAAACGGTTGTGTAATAAACTACAACAATGATGCGAAAACGACTGATTATCGTAAAAAAGAGCATGTCAAACTGCATGGCTTTCCTGACTCCATAAAGGATAAACAACGGCATAAACAACCTCATATTAACTCATTATGAATTATATGCCTATTTCCCTTCATAATTTTAAAAGTTTATTTTGGTTTAAAAAGTATATATTTATGTACCGCTAGCCGTAGCAATTTAGTTACCGGTACCGAGCTACGTCTAAGCCATTTTTTTTCAAATCAGTACCGGGTAATAAATATTTTTACATCATATTGGCCTAATCCTATAATGTTAAAAACAAAATGGGTAATTAAGTCAAATTTATATAAAAGTAAGCCTATAATGAAAGATAATGTATGCCCTATATATATTGTATATATTTATGGCAGACGTAGATATCCTTTCTCATTTTATTATAGTAGCGTCTCTATCGAACGCTGCATTGCGGAAAATGGTAACTTTCAGTGACTGCGTACATAGGGATTGTGCATTCTGTTCTACACCTATTCTGTGTATACGTCTTATAAACTTTGTAGCGGGAAATTTTTCAATTGCCAGGCAATGTTTAAATTGCCGAGCTCAACGTTTTAAAGTTTTAATTTGTATCGTATACGTCTTATAAACTATGTAGCGGGAAATTTTTATATTGCCGGGCAATGTTTGAATTTGCCGGACCAACTTTTTAAAGTTTTAATTCATGTCGTATACGTTGTATAAACTATGATTCATATCGGTTTCAGTTGTTATTGTTTTTCCTGTTGAATTTAAAATTTAATTCTAAGTTTGCTTCCAAAGCAACAATAAATAAATAGCAAATAACACTAACAAAAACAAAAAAAAACAACAAAATAAATAAATATTGATCTACGACTAATGTTGTAGCAAAAAAATATATCAAACAATCATTTTTGAATTAATAGTACTTTTTAAATGACATGTGAGTTCTGTTTTACAGAAAGAGTTTAATTACCCAATAAACTCACAAAATTCGATCATAGTGGTCATGCTTTGAGCAAAAAATAAAAAAAAAATATTATTATTTGTTTTTCCTTTTTAATTGTATATTGAATTGGTGTATAATAAAGTGTGCAAAATAAAAATAAATACTGACCACAAAAAAATACTACTTTATTTATGTTGCAAAAACAAAACTAAAAAACTATAATGTAACAAGCATATTCTAAAAAAAAGCCCGTTCGAAGAATCGGGCACATATCGGCTTGTATATATATAAATCTCAAAAGGAATATGTGGCTGGCTGGCTGGGTATGTACATACCGCATAATCTTTTTAAATACTGGACATAAAAACGTGAAATTTGCTACAAATATTCTTTGCGTTACGGCGGTGAACACTGTCAAGGTTTAAAAAAAATTAAAATGACCGCAATGGTCAGTTTGGTCAAAAAACGCGAAAAAAACACAACTTTTGATTCACATTGTCTTTGCCAGTACAACTTTTTATAGTTTTTCGTCACAAAGTTAGAAAAAAAAGGATGCGCTGAGATTATTTTTATGACGTCATCAATCTTTGCGCATGGATTTTATAGCGATGAAGGGACATTTTTCATTCATGTTTAAATTGACGTCATCAAACTATGTGCATGGATTTTTATCTCAACTCAATGACGGGAACAAATTTTCTTCATGTTTAAATTGTCTACGTGCCGTAAACAACATAAATTCTTTACACTACCAATACTGTAGTTGATTTTCTTAATCTATCACTACTTTAATACTTTACACTGTGAATACATGACTTAAAGCTAATTAATAATTTAAAACTTTAAAAACATAGGACAAAGCAAATAGATATGGTATTTTTTTTTCTGTTTCGGGAAGTAATACCGACACCTTATTAAGCTTATTTAAACGCAGTGGTCCTGGTTACACTCTATATTTAAGCTTATAATTATATGGCGTCATCAAATTTTGCGTATTTATGCTTTTAAGAAGTTTTGTTTTAATTTGCGTCGTAATTTGTAGAATGCAATATTTAAATGATTTAAGTTACCGGAAAATACTTTATCCCCGCTTAAGACTATTGCTTATAACTCCATGGGTTATTTTTTCCAGTTCCGAGAACTGGGCACCTTTAGGCTTATCGCCTTGGTAACGGCCATTGTTTAAATTACCGGGCAATGTTTAAATTACCGGGCAATGTTTATAATACCGGGCAATGTTTAAATTACCGGGCAATGTTTAAATTACCGGGCAATGTTTAAATTAACGGGCAATGTTTATATTACCGGGCAATGTTTAATTTGCCGGGCAATGTTCAAATTGCCGGAACTAACTATTTAAAGTTTTAATTCGTGTCGTATACGTTTTATAAACATTATTTCATATGGGTTTCATTGTTATTGTTTTACATGTTGAATAGAAAATTTAATTCTAAGTTTGCTTCCAAAGCAACAATAAATAAATAAATAGCAAATAAACAAAAACAACACAACATAGGTCTGCGACTTAATGTTTGTCGTAAAAAAAATATATCAAACAATCATTAAAAAAAAATAAAAGTACTGTCGAATGTTCTTTATCAATGAATAGAACAAAATATATTCATGTTTTAATTTGCGTCGTAATTTATAGCGGGCAATTTTGTAATTGTTGTAATGGGTGATGAGTAATGATTTTAACGGGTAATTCATGTTGTAGCGGGCAAATAAACAATTACCTCACGTTTAAATTCGTGTCGTAGGTCATGCGGGCAATCTCATTATAACTGCCTGAGTAGTTAGAGTGTATGTAAACATAACTTTTAGCCGGTTCGGAGGACCGGGCACATAACGGCTTGTAATTAATAATTTTAATCCTCTAATAATTAAATCTTGTAATGAATACCATAATGTTGAATTTATATAAAGAAAAAAAATTAGTCAGTAATATTTGTTATATTACAAAACATAACTTGTTTGGCATCACAATTGAATCAAATGAGGAAACATTTTTTTTTAATTAAAGGGAGATAATTAACCAGTTTCATTTGAGCTAATATTTCTTTTCTTTTTCATTAGAAAAACAATAATAATTAATGGCTTACAATTTATAGCTGATCAAACCTTAAAACGTATTTGAAAATTATATAAATATTATATGACTAAAGAATTTATATGTATATCTTAAAACATTACATTAACTACCCAGTTCTTGTGATTACTACGCATCTTTTCCACTTAACAATAGTAAACAGCCTACCTCTAAAGTCGAAACATAAACGCAGAATATCTCAGTAAGAGATCAAAATTATTATCATTCAAATTGGCAGATAAGATATTTAGCACTGTTTGCATCACATTTCATTCAAAAACTAATCGATTAAAATAGCTGAGGTGTTCAAATTATATCAGGTAAGGTTGTACCGCCCACTTGCTATTCACCGCCCCACCCCTAATCGCCCCCGAGAACGTTAGCGCCCACCACCCTCAAGCCTCTCACCGCACACTTTGGGGATGTTATCGCCCCCCTCCCCTGCAGAGGGCGATAGAAGATCCAGGGGGGCGCTGACGTTCTCGGGGCGGTAGGGGGCGGTGAAGGACCAGTACGAACGGTACGAACGTTCTTGAATTATTTTGAACACCACTACAATTTAAATTACCAAAAAAACAAAATTCAGATGTTCTTTAATTATAAATAATACAACGTTTATCTTGAGCCTTTGACTAAGAATACATCGAGTGTCCCCACTGTTGACTTGTATGTCTACTGTGCAATTGTGACTTAAAAAGACATTCAAAGCCCTCTATGAACTTAACCTATATTTATTACTATATTTAGACGGTTTCCGAGAAAGGCTGAGTGAGGAAGTGTTGGGGGTGGGGCGGTGATTACAATGAATTCTGACGAAAATCGCAAGTGCTGCTAAATATCTGCTTTCACCCAACAGTACATATTATACTAATAAGAAATATTGAATTGCACTTATCTTTAGAAGAAAATGTAGGGTCTCTGCTCAAATTCAATATCTGGATAGGATCGGTTAAAAACGAAGTTCGATGCTTTCGTTAATTATCGCAATTTCAGATTGGTTTAGTTTTAATTTGAATAAAACACGTTTCCATATGATTTATAAAAACAACCTTTGATATCGACATGCACTAAAAAAAAGTCTATATTATTTACCTATCTTAGTACGCCGGAATCTATGTAGGCCTATAACTAGAAATATACCGGAAAGTTGAGTACTAGCATTGTGCACCATTGCCCCTTATACAAGTTAATCTTATATACCGTAATTGTAAAGATTGCTGCTGAGAGTTAACACCCTTGCCCCTTATATAAGTCAATCTTATATACCGTAATTGTAAAATGGGCAAGGGTGTTAACTCTCAGCAGCAATACGTCCCATTAGACTTTTTAGGGAAAAAGAAATAGCTATTTATTATTTATAAAGCGCTTGCATCCATGCTATTACATTCAGCATGTTAAGAACGCTCTTGGTATAAATTGCAGTGTCAGATGCATTGGTAATGTAATCTTGTAATCGTCATCAGGCAATTTTTCATTTACTTTTTCTTGAAAATAATCGAACAAATTAACCTTTAACAAAATCCGAAAGTGAAGCATACAATTTCCTACATACATCTAGACTAATTTACAGTGATGGACTAATCTTGGGAAATTCACCCAGCAGGTAACTTCACAAATATAACTTTACCATAAATTCAAACTCATCCTTTTTAGAAAATAGAAAAAAAAACTAACATTATTTTTTTAAATATACAATTTAATCTTATTTGAAATATTTAAAGAAAAAATTGAATGAAGAGAAGGCAATGGGACGTTCCGGGCGTGAGGCACTGGGACAAATAATGCTGTAGAATATCAACATATATAATTGCTGTGAGTTTGTTTGTTTGTTTATATATATAATAATATATATATATATATATATATATATATATATATATATATATATATATATATATATATATATATATATATATATATATATGTTTGTTCGCTATAGGCACCTAAGCCGTTTGACTAATCGGGACAAAAATTAAATGTATAAATCGGAAACGTACTCCAAAAGATAATTTTATTTTATGACTTATAATCAAGAATGTGTTAATTTAAAACATTCAAAATGTTAGATCCAGCCATGCAAATTAAATATAACCGTACATAGCAAATGGCCGTTTCCGTTCATTACTATGTTGAACGCGATATTTTGTATGTTGAACGCGAGGGTCTTTTCGGGTTTCCCCAATTATGCTGTTTTTTTTTTTAATGTGGCGAGACCTTTTTTATAAGTTACGCACCGCAATTTGGCTTGGAGAGTTTCAATTGTTTACTTTAAAAATACTAGCGTATGACGTAATGTCTATTAAATTATTTATTTTTTCATTATTGATGTTTGCATTATCCTTTTAAGTAAAAGTAACCAAAGGTTTTAATTATTTAATGGATTTACGTCACTATTGAGAATATCCTTTAATAGGCTACTGTATACACTCTATTAATTAAATGATACGAATTATAGAAAAACAAGTTAGGCCTATAAATGATTACTTTCTAATACCGGCTACCATAAGCTTGACAGCAGCAATATAAAATAAAAACTAAATACCGAAAGAAACATTCTCAGTACTGTTTTATTGATACAATAAGCAAGAACAAAAATTAAATACAGAAAAAATCTTTCTCAATTTAGTTTTTATTGCCTTGAAATATTATTTTCTAATTTTGTTTAAAATATTTACCTTTTTTTATTGTTTTGTATTTATATATTTTTTTCTTTTAGATAGTATAATTATGAGCATGCTATTTTAATAGCATGGATAGAAGAGCTATAGAAATGCCCATTCTTCTTCTTCATCTTATTATTATTCTTATATTATTGTTAATTTAATATTATTAATAACAAGGCAAGTCAACACAACTGTTTGCTACATTTTTATATCGAATGTTAAAGTCTCTTAAGTCTCTTTCGGCTCTTGTGTCCAGGGCGTAACGCTTAGGATTGAGCAATCTCTGTCCAGGCTCCAGCCACACAACGACACGCCGAAGGCGTGGCGTGCCGTGTAACGGGGAAGGTTCCACAGCCCAGCGATCGTTCACTGCGGTTCTCCAAAGGATCATTATCGAGGTGGCTCGCCAGTATAGCTGCACTGTCACCCGGTAGCACAAATCCTATAAGCCTACTATAGGTACATGCATCCAGGCACCGGGTGGTTCTTGAGATGGGATTGCAGCGTCCATTGCTTCCTCCCCACCGAGACCAGTGGCCTCTCGGCAGTGTAATGGACCTCGGACCCGCTGAGGGGGCTGTGCCCCGTGCGTTCGCCCGCCAGTGTATTCTTAATGGGAATGTATCGGCGGTTTACACACTACGCCAGTCCTTGAGGCCACAATTATTATGCATATGCCAGTGTCAGGTCGACCAGAAACAATTAAAAAAAACAAAAACTAAATACCGAAAGAAACATTTTCAACACTGTTTTATTAATACAATAAGCAAGAACAAAAATTAAATACCGAAAAAAATCGTTCTCACTCTAGTTTTTATTGTATTGAAATATTATTTTCAACGTAGACTATACGTTTTTTTTATTATTTACCTTTTTATTGCTTAGTATTTGTTTTGTTCTTTTTCCTTTTAGATAGTATATTATACTTAATTCAATATTATTAATAACAAGTCAACACAACTGTTCGCTACAAGAAAGCTTGACAGCAACAATTCTTATGCATATGCCAGGGTCAGGGCGACCAAATTAAAAAGTCTCTTAGAAAACCCGGACGAGTCTTTCGGCTCTTGTGTTTAGGGCGTAACGTTTAGGATTGTCCGGGCTCCAGCCACCCCACGACACGCCGAAGGCGTGGCGGGGTGTGTAACAGGGAAGGTTCCCACAGGCCGGCGACCGTTCACTCGGTTCCCCTAAGGATCATTATCGTGATGGCTCGCCCGTATACCTGCACTTTCACCCGGTAGCGCAAATCCTATACTATAAGTACAGGCATTTAGGCACCGGGTGGTTCTCGAGACGGGAATGCAACGTCCATTGCTTCCTCCCCACCGAGGCCCCGTGTCTTCTCGGCAGTGCAATGGATCTCGGACCCGCTGCGGGGGCTGTCCCCCACGCGTTCGCCCGCCGGTGTATTATTAATGGTAATGTATCGGCGGTTTACACATTACGCCAGTGTTTGAGGCCCACGGTACAGTAGTGGGACAGGGCGACCAGAAACAAGTAAAAAGAACAAAAACTAAATACCCAAAAGAAACGTTATCATTTCAGTTTTTATTGTATATATATATAAAATTGTATATTTTATTGCATATTTTTTCTTTCTCTCTTAACAAAATACATTGTAATCAATCGTTTCTCCGTCATTTTGACGGGCATAACCACTAGTTTAAGTATATTTGACAATTGGTCACTCGGACAAATTTTGGGGCCCCCAAGACAGTGGGGGGCCTAAGCTATAGCTTGTTTAGCTTATAGGTAAATCCTGAACTGTGTCAGATGACTATTTAAACACATGCCACTATAGACCAAGACCTTCCAGACGACTATTTAAACACATGCCACTGGACAGATATCGTTCTATACAATATAAATCATTAAAGAATATAGTATATAAAAAAATAATGAGGAAAATAAGTAGGTCATCGCATGGCCCATAGTACACGTATCACCCAAGGTACAGAATCAAGTCAGCCCGAAAGTCCGATAACTTTTGTCCTTTTGATCAATGTAATGAGTTGCATGGCCAATGTTCTATTCCTAATCATCTAGTCACCCCCACCACCCAGCCTATGTTAAGGCACCCTCCCCCTACACTAAAAGATTGCCTTCACGGTCGTCTGTTCCCTTCCATTATTAGACTAGCCGGCCTTAATAAATCTCCCACTGTCAGGCGTAAGAAAAAAATGTAAGCTCGCATTTTCCCATTTATTATTGTAGTTCGTTTACACCCCCCCCCCTCTCACACACATCAATGACGTCACGGGAAAGCAGAAAACAAAGGAAGACGCGGTAACTTCCGTTTTTCATGACGTCACAGATTACTCGCAGATTCGGATTCGTCCCGGATCTCGCACGTCGACTACGTCACTGGAGGGTATCAATAACGCTCATCGTGACAAGTTTCCGATCTCGATTATTAGGCGAGCCGTCATTCGTGTTAACATAACGATACAACGTGAGCCTAGGAAACAGGGAGTTTCCATTCCCCCAGTATTCATTTAGCTGCACGTTTTACAGTGGGGATTGTGTGTCCAGCACGCTATTTGCCACAAATGAATGTTAGAAAAAATGTTTGACAGGACTAAAAAAATCAAACAACATTCTTCCAGACCAGGTTATATTTTTATAACAGGATTTGACCCATAGAAGTTTGGGGTGTCAAACCAGTGCCTTCACACTGGGCCACCACACACTTTTTCTGGTAATCTAATAGTTTACGGTGTCGCGGGTGTGAACGTATCTTATATTTATTAGCGAGAGGCGGCGAGGGAGAATATTGTCCCGAGAGCAGAGGATATAAGATAATCGAAACGTCAATAGTATTCGGGAAAGAAGAAAACACACACACACACACACACATGTAGTACGATCTCACAAACAGACACCACTCAAACACAGACAGGCACTCGCATACACACACGTGCGTCCTCACAAACGTACATCGCTCAAACACAGACACATACAGGCACACACATGACGACAAAGAATGAGTACAGCGTTAACACCCGTATTGAATGCAAGTAGCCTGTCACTGCAAGCGAAACTATCCTGGCCATTATCCCAGGGATGAGACCTGTGAACAGTTGTTGTCGTGTCCTGCAAATCCCATGGGAGGTGCCAGCCATGGACAATGGGGGGGGGGGCAGTTGGGACGGGAGGGAGTGTGGATTTGAAGTAATAACACATGACACAAGATGTGCCACATTCAACAATAGATGCAGACGAGCAAAGCAAAATGTATTACATCTATTTATGTTGGCTTCACATAAAACATATTTTTTTTAAACGTTTGTCTTTTTTTCTTTTCTTACAGTCACGCAAAAAATATATACAGTTCCTTCTCCCTCTCCTCTCTCTCTCTATCTAGCTCTCTCTTTCCTTCTCTCTCTTACTATTACTCTCTCTTTCTCTAACTTTCCCTATCGCGTTTTCTCTGTCTTTCTCTTTTTCTCTCCCCCTCTCTCTTATTCTACCTTTCACTTTTTATATATCTATCTATATATGTATCTATATGTATCTATATCTATCTATAACTATCTTATCTTATCTTATACATGACAGACGCTCCTTCTATCTATGCTACTTATAAGCATTTGTTCTCGCATAAGGGATACGGAAAGTGTTTTTGTCCTTGTGTTTATCTGAGCATTGTTACAGATTGTTGTTGTGTAAATGAGAATTTAATACCTTATGTATTATTACTACTTTACTCTATTGCCCTTTTTTCCCTATAGTGTTTCTAGGTCTAGTGATTTAACTATTGATGTTACTCTTGTCAGTTGTGAATTTTCGCTAGTAATGAAAACCAACTAAAGATAGAAATATGCTAAATACATTTTGTGAAATTATATATCAAGTAAAGTATCTATTTACAATTAATGTTGGTCTACGGGGCCTTCAGCGTTCACCTTTCTTGACTACTTTTGAGGGCTGACTGACGATCCATGTGACACACCATCCGAGAGTCGACTGCAGTATCCGTCCCCCCAACTGATTTTGCTCCTTGGAGCTGGGTTTAATTAAGATAAGCTTTAGCAGAGCCATGCAGAAAATGCAGGCAAGGGGCTGAGGAAGTCATCTTAGCTCCAGCGTTCACCATTTTTCTTGGTCTCAACACACAAGGAGATTGTGTAGCCAGCACAACACACGGTTACATTTACTCTCGATTACTTATGTCATTACAGCGTTTCTGCTACACTTTTTTAAACTTTTCAAATTCGAAAATAAAACCTACAAATATATAAATTGTTGGATGGAAAATAATAATTTTGCAGCATTAAGCTTTTATTACCTTTATCAACATATTGTACTTTGTTTTCTCATTAGAAGTGATGAGTGTAATAATTTCTCTATGAAATTTTACGTTTTAGAATCAGATGTTAGGAATTTTTTTTTAAACACAGTTACCTTCCCTCGTTCCAGGTAACACACCGCTGTCCACTCAAATTATTTCGTTGTTGTTTTTTTTTTACAATTTCAGGCAACCCATTCACTACATAAACATTGACTGTATGATTATCATACAGATTAAATCCTTGATTAAATTCGATAATTTTTTTTTATACTATTCACTGAGATAGAGTGGACTGATTACATCATGATTTATTATTTAATGACTCCCATTAGTGACGAGAGTAAAGATGTTAGGCCCATAGAAGGATCGTATGATATTTTTATGTACTGAAATCTCACACATGCTAGCCGAGGGTGAGCAAGCAGATGGTCAAGTCGAGGTTTCTCGTAAAATAGTGAGTAATGCCCCTATACAAATTTTACAAGCACGTACAAACATACAGGGTGAGGGAGAGACAGGGTAAGGGAGAGACAGGGTAAGGGAGAGACAGGGTAAGGGATAGACAGGGTAAGGGAGAGACAGGGTAAGGGAGAGACAGGGTAAGGGAGCGACAGGGTAAGGGAGAGACAGGGTAAGGGAGAGACAGGGTAAGGGAGAGACAGGGTAAATAGAGGCGCACATTGCTAATACACACACGTTGTAATAATATTTCATTATATTATAATTAGTTTCGTGTTTTACAAAAATCTCAAGTATCATTTAAAGCCAGCTACGCATATAAAATAAAATGTATTAGGAGAAGACACACAATATAAACACTCATTTTCTCGTCGCATATCACTCACTTTTGGTCAGAAACAGAGAAAAACATTTCAGTTTTAAACATTTAATTCAGATATATAAAGAGAATGTGTAAGAGAGGGAGAGAGAGCAAAAGAGAGAGTAAGATTGGTATAGAGAGGGGGAGAGAGAGAGTAAGAGAGGGTGAGTTTGTGTGCGTTAGAGAGAGAGAACGAGAGAGATAGAGAGAGATTGTGTGTGCGTTAGAGAGAGAGAAAAAGAGAGAGTTAGAGAAATAGAGAGAGAGAGAGTAAAAGAGAGTTTTTGAAGGAGAGAGATAAAGAAAGAGAGAGTAATACAGAGAGAGAGAGCGAGAGAGGTAGAGAGAGAGAAAGATTTGGAGAAATAGAGAGAGAAAGAGATTTAGGAAACATGCAAATCATGGGCAAACAATCCCTGGTGTTGAAGCATTGCCTCGATTTTCAAATCCCATTACCTCCCCTCGATTTTTTTTCCTACATGCAACACTGGTGCATAATAGTTTGTTGAGCCCAGCCCACAAGATGGAGTTGACTCGTTCAACGTATCCCCACCCGACCCTAACACCCACCCATACAAACCCTTAACTTTAACTCTCCTCCTCCTCCTCCTCACCCCAAACTTCCACAAACAAATCGCTTGTATATTGACAAAACTTTGTGTTTTGGCTATCAAAGAATTATGATGAACACATGGAATCCTTAACATACACCAAGTTGGAGATTTAAGAAATAACCAACATAGCAAACGAAGACATCATGAAGACAATATTTTGAGACTCCTGAGACAATTACCGGTAATAAGACATTTGTCTGTCCTAAAGTTTGTCTGAGATTGCGGGGGAAAAAAAGTACCATCTGAAGAGGCTGAAATTTGGAGGATAATTTTCGATGTTGGTTTTTAGAATTGTGGTCCTTAACGATGTGGAGAGGTTTTTATTGATCTCTTGAAGTTAGTCATTCAATGGGTTTTAGAATTGTGTAGGTTGACTCTGGGATTTTTACTATAGTTCAAATAATGGTTTGTTGGAATTTTTAATGGTTATAGTCATGCATATTATTTTGGTGGAAAAAAAAATACACTCTTAAAGAAGATAAAATACGATTTAAATAAATTAAGATAAAATAATAGTTTTAATGGAGTGACAGATATCTAGATAGATCTATGAAATATAATTAGATAGATGATCGATAGAATATCTTGAGATAAATAGATAGAGTGATAGCTTTCTAGATTTTTAGATCGATATAATGGATAAGATGATAAGTAAAAATAATAAACAAGATCTAATATACAGTGTAATATATATATATATATATATATATATAAAAGGAAATAGTCCCATACAAAGAAAAAAGTAAATTGTTAAATGCTCAAATGACAAGTCTTAATGAGTCCTGATCTTTTGGGTTCAATCCTTTCATGAACTTCCTATTTATTTCCGGCAACACACTTTAAATTATGTTACGGATTGTTTTATGTATAACTGTTGCTGGAGTTCTGGTCTTTTAGAAATATACAAAGACTAGAACGATGGAATCCGTTTTTAACATCAAAAATGAGTATGCATAATTAATAGTCGACTTGTTAGTTGCGTTAAGTTTAATTAATTTTTTTTTACAGCTAGCCTACACTACATAAACTATATAGATCAGGTGACAATGCATACATGTACTTCCGGTTTATTTCCGGCTATGCACAACAAATAATTGAAAAAAGAAAAATTACAACATAAGTTATTCTTCACGTTTGACGTTTACAATCCATCGTTTTCTTTCGAAAACATCTTTTGGTAATGAAATAAAATTTAATCTCTTACATGTTTTCTTACTCGCAAAACAACCAGGAACGCAGCACATAGACATGTTTTGTTAGTAAATGAACGAATGGGACCGGAAGTGCTAGAATACATCGACCTTTAAGGTGCATGCATAATCATCAAGGTTTACCAATAGTGAGTTAGAAAAATAAATATTTAGAGAGTAAAAGAGTTAAGATAGATAGACGAATATTACTTGCAATACTTTTGGAAGCTAGAAGGTGTTGAATTTAGAGACACTTGAAAAAATGTCCGTAAAGCTCACAATAGTTGACGATAGACCGGGCTGTGGCTTAACCATTTCAAAAAACTAAGCACGTGCACAGAACACCAAGACAATTGGGCACCATTACATTTAGCACAGAACGAATTTACCATGTTGCATGACCATATAGTGCAATGCTGCACATGCCTATCTGAAACAGGATTTGCAACACACAAAGAAAGGGTGACCCGCACTCATGAAATATGTGCCTCTGTGTTGTTTGCCGCATAATAATTTACAAACGTTTCTTTCTTGTCACAGAAGTTAAACTATGTTTTTATGTATATATATATATATATATATATATATATATATAGAGAGAGAGAGAGAGTGTGTGTGTGTTACGTGCCGGAGCACATAAGTATCGTTATTTCTTGGGTAGGTAATATAATCCATTTGATTATTGGAATACTAGAAGAAAATATTGACAAGGGAATGGACTAACTTTCACCTAATTAAATAAAAACTTCAAGATAAATCCAACTTTAATCCACAGAAAACAGAAGTATATATATCTATAGGCCCAATATATAAAGTAGACAGTGTGCTTGTTTTCCGATCCCCATTGGTTAATTTAAAGACAGTTGACTTATTGTCTCATACTTTACTTTTGCGATATCACTTCCGACAGGTGTCCTTTCTAGCTGAGTGGTTAGCGTATCCGACTGCTATGCTGCTATGCGTGCGACCTGGGTTCGATTCCCCACTGAGAGCCTTCTTTTTCTGCATTTTAAAAAAATGTCCATTAACATTACATTTTTTGTTACAGATTGTAAAGAATTTTAGGACTTAAAGCTTTCCTAAAAAGTTTACAGTAAGTAAAATCTAATAATATATGATTAACATTATTACAGCTTTCTGTTCATTGTCGTTTATGAAATGTGTATCTGTATCTTATACATGTCTATTTAATTTTACCCCGGACATCGCCGGGGTAATTTAGTTTGTATAAAATAAAACACAAAGGTATGTTGAAATCTGACTTATCTTGACGTCTCGTTAAATAGGACTGCTCCCAGCGCGGTCTCTAAACCACGAGGTCTTACAAATGGTTGGTTTCTATTGGTTCTTACGAACGTACGTGAAATAATTTCACGAGGATGTTAAGGACCCTTGAGTAATTGTCAGATTCATATTCACCGTGAATCTCCAAGCATGAGATTACAACGAGATCACGCCGTACCTCTCCCACATTGGGTAAATATAGTTTTTTATTAACAATAATATTATATAAATTTATATGTATGTAGGCTATATAAAGGGAGAGGAAACCATAATCTTTCAAGTGCTGAGGGCCTCTAATGGTCTTAATCTGGCCTTGAAAAGACAGAGAGCATTGAGCTCGCTAAATGTAATAATAATATGCAGAGACGCACTATATAAATGAATATCATTATGCCGAATGGCTTTATTGAATAGTTTTTTTTTTCCTCTGTGTCA
The DNA here is from genome assembly GCA_949126835.1 of Anisus vortex. Taxonomy (NCBI): domain Eukaryota; kingdom Metazoa; phylum Mollusca; class Gastropoda; family Planorbidae; genus Anisus; species Anisus vortex. Next base: position 17,580,437 of record OX421499.1, read on the forward strand.
TTCCATCCAATTACACAATTGCAATTATGGTTAATGTCTATGTATACATTATATTATGTCTTTGTATACATTATATTATATCTACACCAAACTGGACTTTTACATCTAATTACACAATTGCAATT